>JAOTOM010003613.1:0-40000 GCA_034440615.1 Ashinkailepas kermadecensis
TCTCATTGTGGATGCGGTCAGGCCCCTCTGCCACACTTTTTAGGCTCCTTATTGCCGACCATAGTTCTGCTGTGGTGAATCGCTTGTTGTAAGAGAAGTGCTCGGACGTGGAAAAGTTGACCGCCTGTCTTTCTAAGCGGGCCTTCCGACGGCGGAACTCCGGGTGGAGACTTCCTGCTTGGCCGCGTGTTACCATCGCTCGACCGATTGCGTTTGCAACATCGGCAGGATGATTGATCTCTGCACCAGCCACTCTGAGCACTGGGAGAGGGACGGAATTAAATTTACCGGCTATACGTTTCACTCGAGACCACACTTGTACCATTGGAGTGGATCGGTTCAGCGTGGCCAGATACTCCCTCCACGATGTGCGCTTAGCCTGCCTAATTGTTCGTCGCGCGGAGGCTCTCGACTTTTGAAAAGCTACCAAGTTGGCCGAAGAGCAATTTTTGTTAAATGTTCTCAAAGCTCGTTTGCGTTCGCGTATGGCGTCCCGACATGCCACTGACCACCATGGTACTGGGGTGCGGCGTGGAGCTCCAGACGTCCGCGGGATGCACGCATCGGCCGACTGCAAGAGCAGGGAAGATAATTGTTCTATTGACAGAGTGGTGTCATCGGCATCGTCTCCAAAGGCCGCTTGCACCTTTGTTTCAAATTTATACCATTCAGCCTTCTTAAAATTCCACCTCCGAGGTCTCAAACCAAGCACAGTCCGATCCCCACACTCGAGCAGCACCGGAAAATGGTCACTGCCAAAAGAATCGTCATGCACTGCCCAGGTAAAGCATTGAGACAAATGTGGGCTTGCAAGGCTAAGGTCGATCGCAGATGTGGCACCGGAAGGAAGTGCAAAATGAGTGGCAGCGCAGGTATTTAAGAAACAGAGGGATTCGTCGTTAATAAAACTCTCCATAGCGCGGCCTCGAGGGTTGGTACTGTCGCATCCCCAAGCTACGTGGTGTGCGTTAAAATCGCCAAGAAGCATAATGGGAGGAGGGAGTTCCAAAGCCAGCCGTCTCAGCTCGACGGAAGGGAACGTAATTGCCGGCGGGAGATATACTGAACACAGTGTAATTGTATGGTGGCCAACGCCAACTCTAGCAGCAACGGCTTGAAGAGGAGTGCTAAGGGTGACCTCCTCGCATGGGGCGCTATGGCTCACAGCCAACATAACACCTCCGTGTGCGACTGTATCCGATGGCATGCTTTTAGTCAGCACAGTGTAGCCTTTCAGAGCAAATGAAAAGTGAAGAGGTAGCTTTGTCTCCTGGAGGCATATGGCAGTTGGACATTGAGTCCTTAAAAATACTTCCAGTTCCGCAATATTGGAACGAATTCCCCTGCAGTTCCATTGTAAAATGAATGGAGTCATCACGTCAGTTACTAAAACAGATTAAAAGGCAAAAGTGCCGTGGTGGACCAGACTTGACTATGGTGCGAGAACTAAGAGTGGTTTTGATATTTAAACAAAATTAAAGCGCTAGCTCCGTCCTCCTCCCGAGAGAGGGAACCGCTGGCAAGCCGGGAGTTTCAGCCTGACCCGGCCCTAGGGACTGAGTCCTCGGGCGGGAACGTGGTGACCCAAACCCTGGTGGAGAGCCTGATAGTGGTAGGCCTCGCTTCTGGGGCCCCAGACGGGGCGGGGGCGGGGGAGGGCCCATCTCACTGACAGATGGAGCCGGCGGTCCCTCCACTCGCCTTCGTGGCGATGGTGTGGCCGGCCTCCGGGGAGGAGCCTTTTCAGCTCCTTGGTGACTCTTCTCGCGCGCCCTTTCCATCTGAACAAGCCGAGCTCGCTTTGCCTCGCGGGCACGTCTCTCGGCTTCTTGGTAGTGGAGGTTGATATCCGGGATTTTGCTTGGTCGTCGGGACGGGGATGTAGGTGCGGAAGTGGAAGACGAGGGTGGGGGTGAGGCCTGGCTCATGGGAAGTGGAGAAGGTTCAGGTAGGGAGGAAGTGGAGAGGAGGGATTTGGGGGTGGTGCTGGGGAAGGTGGGAGACGAGGGGACGTGGGGGGTGGGGGCGGAGGTGGGGACTTCGAGGTAGGTGATGAGGTAAGTGAGGAAGACCTCGGATTGGGTTGGAAGGACCGAGGAGGCCTCTTAGACCGTTGTACCAGAGTCCACTCCCCACCCTCGGGGATTGATCTGGAAGGGGCCTCAGGTGGGCGGACGGGGCCTCCACTCGTGGAGGGTGGGACCTCGGTCGCTTCATCGACGTGTCGGGTTGGCTGCACTTGCTTTTCATGCGACGACAGGGACACCCCAAAAGACCGCAGCAGGGTCATCATCTGAGCTACAAGCTCAGAGGCCATGTCGGGCTGTGTGCGTTCGGGACCTAACAGAGATTTATTGCGAGTATGTTGTGTGGTTATGGAGTTAGGTTGTGCCTTTGCTGCATACGACACCCTTGGGTGAGCTGCCTCATAAAACTCGCGCGCCTCCCTAAATGTGATCTTTTTAGAAAATTTAATCGCAACTATCTCTTTCTCTTTCTGAAAAATTGGGCAACAACGGTCATAAGCAGTGTGTGGTTTTTGGTTGGGACCACAGTTAGAGCAGTTTGGGCTCTCCGCTTCGCATGAGTCCCTAGCATGCTCCGTTGAACCACATCTTCCACATGTTTCGCGATTTCTACAATGCTGAGAAGTGTGTCCAAAACGGGAACATCGGAAACATCTCATCGGGTTAGGAACAAATACACGAACCTTTACACGGACGTATCCAACGGTGATGAACTCGGGGAGATCCGTCGTGCAGAATGTTAGTATAAAATTGTCGGTTCGCTGAGTTTCTTGACCTTTCCTAATCGTAATCCTTCGAGCCTCTACCACTCCCCACTCTGCCAAGCCATCCACAATGTCTGCGTCCGACACATCTCTCAGGTCATAGCAGTTGATGACCCCTTTAGAGTATTTTTTCGTGTTGTGTGGGAGAACTTCAATATTAACCGTGTTGTGTGGGAGAACTTCAATATTAACGGTGATTGTTCGTCTACTACTTTCATTTCGTACAGTGTATCTTAATTCCGTTGCTTCCATCGCCTTCCTTGCGTCATCTGTAGTTTTAAATTCCACCTCCAGGCCACCGTCTCTAAGTTTTTGACATCTCAGTACCACGCCCATCCTGTCACACGCCTCTTTTCTTTGAAAAGGTGTAAGCGATGACAAAAGTTTACCTTCTTCTACGGACTTGATAATAAGGATACGAGGCGCGGAAAGACTGACATTCCGACTGGTCTGTCCCCTACTAGAGGGAACATGAGAGTTGTTTTTTGTGTGTGTGGTTGCCATATAGTATGTTTGGTTTCAGCTCCCCAGGCGCCCCACCACAAAGGGGCCCTACGGGGGGGACGCCTGGGTCCCGCGGACGGGAGGACGCCAGGCACCCGAGGAGCCATACGGGGCGGGCGGCGCCTTCGCCCGGCCGGGAGAGAGAGACTCACCACCCCGACCGGGATCCAGCGCCGCCCACCACTTGACCCCAGCCGACCGGGTCGGCAGACACTGGGGAGAACCCCAGGCCCCCGGCCCGAGGCGACCAGCCACTTGGCCCGCGTGAGGCCCCACGGGCCCGCCCGCCCCTCCGGGATATCGGGACCAAAGAGGTGTGTTGGTCCCCCGTCACAACTAGCACCGTGCGACGGGGGACCTCAACCTCCAGGACTCCGTCAACCCCGGGGGGCGGGCCGAGGGGGCGCGGCTACCCCGATACAACTGAGCTGGAGGGCAAGACCGGGGAAGTTGTCCTACCTGCTCATGATAGGGAGAGTTGGTGTTGCAGGGCCAGGGGAAGGACATGGATGGTGAGATGAGATGGTCATTGAAATGGGAGCGTATGGATGGAAGGACGAGTGAGGCACTCCTAGTCTGGCCCCTCGCCGGCTCACCGATGGACTGGGAATCCGGGTCCTTAGGGCACTCAATCCCCCCCCCCACCACGAAAAGGTGGTGCCTCGTCGGGGGGGTCTACGCTATCTTGAATATTTTATGGCAATATAGGGTACTTTGATGTATTCTAATTGAAAGACCTATTATTTAGCTTCATGAAAGGGTATCCTAAATGACCCAGTAATAATCGTCCTGCCCAACAATGTGCCATTTCCGGCAGGCTCACCATCAAGTGCCTCCAAAATAAAGGGCTTGTTCCTGATATTGGTAGGCTCCCTCTACCATCCATTTTACATGTTCAAGTTGTCACCCTCGTTCAAGAGCGGAAGAAAGGACAGCCAGGGGGTGCTAAGTGCTCCATAGCTTCTTCTCCCCATTGGCAGGAGAGTTTCAGTTGAGTTGCAAGTTTCAGGAGGGCATTCCTAGATCACAATGGTGTTGTACATAAATATTCGATTATGCATGTATCATCAACAATCCATGCAAGATTCATCAAGGAAGAATGCATCATGCCATGGGTCTAGCTGGCCTGGAAAAAAACTGTTTTCAACAACTGCTGTATGTCAATGTAGGTCGGTAGGTAAATGTTTGGAAAAATAGGCTGATCCTAGATTTTGGGGATCCTGAATATTATCCTCTCCAGAAAATTATTTGTTGTTTTTTCTTCTGGAAGTTGAAGTTCCTAAGTTATTAACTTTCGACAATGAACTGCTGTGATCAAGTAAAAGTGCTCAAAATTCACTGAAATGGGTGCAAGTTGAGTTACCATGCATAAGGTTTGAAGAAAAATATTCTCCATACTGGATGACTACAAAATATTCCTCTCCACACTCCGGATTACAATGCACAAATCCGACCTTGTCTATGCATGAGAATAAAATGTGTCAGAACAAATGCTCACTGGAAAGAATGGGAAAAGATTATAACTCACCTGGTGAGCTGAATACAAATATATTTGCTAGCAAGCAAATTAAAGTGACCATTGCGTATGATTTGAGAAAAGTTCTGCAACCAAATTTCTACCATATTAAAAAAAAACTTCGAATGACGTCATGCGGGCTTGAAGGAAAATTTTGATCTACCTTCTTGTAAAGGTACCTTGGGTTTGTTATTTGTCACACAAACCAACGCCATTTATTCAGTGCAAATGCCTGTTCCACAAAAAGGTGCATGGTCGTTTCAGTTCCCTATTATTTTTCACAATCATATCCCATTTCTTTGTTGTGTTCCTGCCACTAGAATTGACTCATGCATGATACTGATTGTGAATACCAAGCTTAGCATTAATACTTTTTTTGTAGTTATTGTTATCCATTTTTGGTAAATAACTTAAGTACATCTCATTCTTTACTCACTGGCAGCTGATAAGTTGACAATTGTAATGCTAAGCATGAATAATTATACTGTGTTTTACTCCCTACCTTGTGTCATGGCATACTATTTACAAAGATACATGCTTTATATCATGTGTTCATGACTTGCATTTGAGTCACAAGACTCAAATGACTCATTGTGATTCAAATGATTGACTCATGATTCAACTCATTTAAACAAAGAAAGATGTGATTGAACTCGCGACTCAAGATATGTTTTTTGGAAAATAATCGATTCAACTCACGACTCATCCATAAACGATTGATTCATGAGTCGATTCTCGATTCAACTCGAGTCGAGCACAAGTCTGATGACAACACACGTTAGAGAAGTTATATCTATTCTTGTATTGGGCAGCGCACCCATCGCTGACAAAGCGCACCTTTTTGAGACTTCGGACATGCGAACGGATCTCTGGGATAAGTTTCCTCTGGAAGGCGTAAACCATCGCCGTATCATGTTTCGTACTATCGTAAACGAAACAATAGCTCTGGTGGACAGGCTTGTCCTCTTCCCGCCAGTACACAACGAACGGATGCAGTGTGCACTGAGAAGCATCCCAGTGAAACCCTTGAGCCGCATCCTGGACCACACAGAAGTTTTCTGAGATGTCGCCGTGGACCACGACTTCCCCTTGATCGGTTGATTTTTTCATGTCTGAAAAGTATTTTCCATGTTCTTTGGCGATGTAATGGTGTAATCAAGGCGATATATACCAGGTGGCGTCGTCCCTACTGCGCAGCTTTCTGCGCAGCAGAGGTAAAAAAAAGTATCCGTTGTGTCACCGGACAATTTCAGGAACTCAAATGTGTCTCATTTTTTTCCGTCAAACCCACAAGGAAGGCTCCATTCCCCAGTGGCAGCCAGTAACCATTTCGTGGAAAACAGGCGTGCATCTGAGTTTTTGTTCGTCGATGGGCGTAGGGAGGCGGGGTACCGTGGGTGCCTACTGCACAGGCAGCCCCCCCCCCACCCCCTCCTTATTTTACATGCTGCACCATCTATATCAGCTAAAGTTGATCATAGCAGAATTGTTCGTACCGTGAGATGCATACCAGGGTACAAACAGGCCTAATCCGGTGATATTTTTGCTAAAAATGGAGGGGGGGTCGCGAACATGAGGTTGAAAACTCCTTGGCACTGTCACTTTCTTGTCAGCTCCTACAACCGAACGTTAGGTATGCCAAGTATAAAAAATAATATTTTATTTTTATTTTTTAAATTGATGGGGAAAATGTCATTCGATGCAGAATGACCTTTCACATACATTAAGCTGTTGTTCATACCCAAAAATCAAAGGCATTTCAGGGGGATGAATAAGGGAGAAATGCACCAACATGTCCCCCGAAATGACTGCCTGGACACTTCTTCGGTACAACCAAAATTTCCAAAAGGGTCTCAAAATGTGTACAATGAATATTTAGGAAAATTTAGAAAGTTCCAGCTCAATAGCTCTCAGAATTTGGCAATGGCACACAAAACACACTTCAGGGGGGCTTCTGAAGCCTTGATCTGAAGATCTTGATATGATAATTTTTTAGATATTCCTTCCAACATCATCTAATTATTGTTTTTAGACATTGCGTGTAAAGAAAGCATACGACCTTCAATATACCAGGAGGTGCTGAGTTGACATCAAAAGTAACGTTAAGGATTACACTTTATTAGGTACTCAACGTTTCGGCCAGGGGCCATCGTCAGGAGTGATATAAAAATGTCAAGTTAAGCAATTGAAAAAAAAAAGCACGCGAGAAAAAAGCGTGCAAAGACACGTGGAATGCAGAAAAGCCTCCTCAGTGGTGCAGACACTTAAAGAAACTCCAAACCAGAAACAAACTAGGTCAAGATAGAATCCTCTGAGGAAGCCCGAGCCGATGGTCCACATACATATCGATACATACACTCACGCACATATATAGACATAGATCCAATATAACGCGTAATACATAGAATATAATTTATGTTTATGTAATTTAAGTGATATACCAAGACGTCGTTTGCGTGTTTAGTTGCGGCCGTAGATCACGTAATCTACGGCCGCAACTAAACACGCAAACGACGTCTTGGTATATCACTTAAATTACATAAACATAAATTATATTCTATGTATTACGCGTTATATTGGATCTATGTCTATATATGTGCGTGAGTGTATGTATCGATATGTATGTGGACCATCGGCTCGGGCTTCCTAGAGGATTCTATCTTGACCTAGTTTGTTTCTGGTTTGGAGTTTCTTTAAGTGTCTGCACCACTGAGGAGGCTTTTCTGCATTCCACGTGTCTTTGCACGCTTTTTTTCTCGCGTGCTTTTTTTTTTCAATTGCTTAACTTGACATTTTTATATCACTCCTGACGATGGCCCCTGGCCGAAACGTAGAGTACCTAATAAAGTATAATCCTTAACGTTACTTTTGATGTCAACTCAGCACCTCCTGGTATATTGAAGGTCGTATGCTTTCTTTACACGCAATGTCTAAAACCCAGGAGCATCTAAGAGCCATTCTTCGTTGTATTAAATATTGTTTTTAGGTTTGTTCGAGAAATTGTTTCATCATTGCAAAATAAATCAATGCAGAAAAGAAGGTTTTCTTAATGAAGAAACCATTTTTTGTGTAAAGGTAATACAAGCCGATAAATACAATGGCTCTACCTACCAACTTGGTGAGAGCTCAGGGCAATTTCCTACCAGAATTTGGCCTGGTAGATCCAGTACTAGCACATTTGTATAACTGAACTGAAGGTACAAATCCTTTAACCTTATTTACCAGACTGACCTCCAATTTTCCATGCCTGTCTCCACCTTCCTCCAACACCGAATGAATCATTGCGGATTTGATATGGCTCTTTAGCCCATGGATGCTTTGATACACAGTGCCGCTTCAGGTTTCTTCTTTCACCACTGAATTTACACACACCACCATCCTTGGATTTTTCAGCACACTGCACAATCTGCCTTGAGAGCCAGTTTGAAGTTGAAAGCCTTGCTCTCTTTGCTGGCTTTTTTTTATCCCCATGCTTTCTTGTCAAGGCTCATCTGGATCGGAGCCCACGCCAGTAGATCCAGGCATATTTGGCATGCCTAGTCTTCTCTCAGGATTATATCTCTGCAAAAATCGGCTCCTGAACGGATAGTTTAATCACCTACTACCACCTAGGTAGGTATCTGTTGCAGGAACTTGATAGGCAACTGTTACCGTGACGAGACAGACGAGACCAAACAGAACGCGTCCTTCGAAGCAAAACTCAAGCACCCAATGCGCTCGATTCTCATTGGCTCAGAAGAGAGCTTCCATCTCCGCTGGCGCTACCAAATTTGGGCCAGCAGCACATTTGCCAAGCTCACGACCAAAATTCGACAACATTCCTGAGTGTCTCATTTTGTCACCGGTGAGACACCGGCGGTCCGGGAGACGCCGCATGCTAACGCAATGGCGCGTCGGTTTGGACGGTAAGCGTAACGTTCGCCAAGATCCTTGTCCTAATTTCCGCCAACATTCAGGCGACAAAAAGGACAAGGTGCACAAGTTTTTTTGTTTTTTTACTTGTTTTGCTCATTTTTATCACTTTTATAAGTGCTTTCTGAGTGAGGCGAGAGAATGAGAGTAGGTGCATAGGTAGGTATATTAACAGTGCCAGCACTGGCTTTTGTGTCTCCTCTGGGCCTCTTTCAGTTAGCAATTGTGTCACCGGAGTAAACGGCAGAACGATGACTTTTTTTACCTCTGCTGCGCAGGTCCATAAATGACGTCATCAGGGGTACACCTTAACATAGGCCCGACCGCTAACACGCTGACGAAGATATGAAACGTATGTACACTACCGGAAAGAAATGAGGGGTTAAGAGGTGTAGGTGCAAAACTTAGAGCACTGCAGTTCTGGAAAGGATCCCCAATACCTTTTATATGCATATTATGCCTGAATGAGCCCTCAAAGGTTCAGACAATATGATAGGATGTAGGACAGGTCAAGTACGGCAGAGAATTAATATCCTCCCGCGGCGAGATGCAGTGAGAACGTTTCTGAAGCGCGTGCGTCGCTATGATGGGACCAGGTGGGGAGGGGGAGGCAAGTCCCCCAATCTGCATCAAATTTTGCATTGGGCTTATGATGTTACATGGAAGAAGTAATTGACCGAAAACACCCTTTAATCCCTTCTATATGTGGCAGCGCCTCTGATTTATGGGAAAGGAAGGAGATAATTGTTGTTTTCCACATCGATAGGACCATAGGGAACGCGTGGAAGTCAGACACTCCTTATTATTGGGGAATATGTGAGCCTCCGCGCCAGCTCAGCAGCAGGGGTGGAACTTCCAAAAATGATTGGAAGGACGCAATGTATGGAGGTAACAAGAAGACATTCAGCCGATAAACCCCATTAGTGCCACATGATAGCTGAAATCTGAAATTATTGGGGTCAAGGGGGTGGGCTCACGCCAGTCTTAAAGGGGACTGAACCGCTCCCAAAGTATGTAAAATTCCACTCTAGTTAGCAGGCATTATGCGGACGGACTGGAAACATTGGGCACCAAAAGCGGTCAGACATGTATTGTTGGCAATGCGTTCCTAGCAATGCGTTCAGGATTAGATCTGGCTCATTCCAAAACATCCCTAAACGTCGGCGTAGTTGACCTAGTCGGCGTCTGTGCTGGTTCCGGTTCAGAGCATGAATGAATGATCGCAATCAATGTTCGTGGGAAAGGGACTTTGCATATCGTTCCTTCCGATCAATGCTGATAGGCCACATTATAAATATCAGAAACAATGAAGTGGCATACGCCACACCTGCCCCATAGGAGTACCAGAGCTGAGAGCAGTGCCAAGTGCCGCCAGGACGGGCCGGCATAGGGAGTGCCACCAGCCTATCCCTGGTCACAGCGGCAGCAGCAAAACACTCCGACAAGACAGAGACCTGGCGATACCACAGCAGTGCCAAGTGCCGCCAGGACGGGCCGGCACAAGGAGCGACGCCAACCCGCCAATGGTCACAGTCGCAACAGAAAAACACGCTAACACGCTGAAAAACGGCAGGACCGGGCGACACGAAAGCAGTGAAAAGTGCCGCCAGGACGGGCAGCACAGGGGGCGCCGCCAGTCCGCCCCTGGTCATGGCGGCAACAGCAAACAGGGAGAAAAAGGCAGAACCAGGCGACACGACACGACACAGCAGAGACGGTGACAGATGACCACAGTGTGAGGGTGACATCCTATCGCTGGCTGGTGACATGCTGGCGCACCTGCCTAGCTGCTCGCCTCTCTGCGCTTTGCCGAGCAGAGGTCTAGCGCAACCAGCCAATGCGCACATGCAGCCCAACTCGAGTTAGCCTCCGTGCACACGGACATCTAGCCTCGGCTGCCGGCTACTGATGACGTCTTCTAGGCGCCTCACGATGTCGTTCTCGCCCGTACAGGTTGTGCATATGATGGAGCAGAAATAAGAATTAAACTGGTCTACCACCGCCATCCAACATGTCTGTGGCACGTACAGCCGGCCGCGACGGATGGTGATAAGCCAAGAGCTAGACATAGCGGTCAGGAGCACCTCGGGTGCTTCAGACGTCGGACAGCCAAGCGCTGTATTGACACGCCTCATTTTGTAGGTGACGAAGCCGGCAACAAAGGCAAGACCATCACACTCCAGTCCCAGTTTGCTGATGGTGGTCACGCTATATTCATAATGTGAATTGAAGTGGTGTCAAACTTGTTGAATTGGTTCTTCATTTAGCTACACAAGGATAAGATGCTCCAAATTGCATCAAGCACACCAGACATGCATGATTCAGCACTTCATACCATTCAGATCTGGTAGGCAGGTTAATTCATAGAATGGCACCAGGCTTCAGGAGAGGCAGGCGTTTCTGTTGTAGTATCAGCTTCCGCTGCATCAGGTAGCCACAATCATAATCATCGGAGGTAAAGTGGTTGGAACAAATTAATAAGTTGGTTGGATGAACTCCATCAGCTCTTGTTCACTTTGTCAACCAAATCTTACAGGTATTTCCATCTCTTGGAAACTTAAACATGTCGATTGACAATCTCTCTCCTTTCCAGATTTTTCTTCCCACATCTTGCATGTTGCTACAGCACAAACACAGTCCATTGCTATTCACCTGGAACCTGACATTCATACAGTTAGATATGTTAATTTAAAAAGTTCACCAACACATACCCTCATGTAGTTGTCTTCTTGAATGGTAGAACAGGTGAAGGTTCCACCAAAACATTGAACTGAAAACCAATCCTGAACTGGGGATGGCCTGGCTAGCTGTTGTAATTTTAAATACATTTTTGTCAGTGTCATGCATAAAACTGTTGATCATATTTCAATTTTGCAGTGAAAATTATATCACTGGACATATTTTAAACACCTTTTACCTCCATGAAGCATACAAAATGGTTGGGTTTGGGTAAGTTAGTCTAGGTTAGGGTTTTGTGGTAAGTTACAAAAAAAGCTCTTTGGGGGGGGGGAGGCGGGATTTATGCAAAAAATAGTTTATTTTCCTTAAAAGCAGTTCAGGCTAGCTTAGGTTAGGTTCTTAACTTGAACATTTTTAGAGCAAAAAAATGCTTGGAAATTTTCAATTTTTACAAAAATAATTCGCTTTTTTGCATGGATGGTTAGGCTAGGTTAGGGTAGGTTGTGTTGCATTTTTTTTTCTTGATTTGGAACATTGCTTTTTATGCTATATTACCGAACACCAAGCACCTTTTTGGGTGATATGCTGCATCCCAACTGAAAAGTATGCATTTGCAGAAGAAATAAGTGGTCGCATCATGCTCAGCACATTCATAAGATGGATTATAAAAAAAGAAATTGCATAAAATCAGAAACTACCTTCAACTGCGAATTTACCGGATTAGCAGTATCGGCATATTAGGTATAAACTTGATACGGAACACACCTCAATTTACATCACTAATTAACTACAGCAATAGGCTATAGCTAACAGTGCAACTACACTTAAGATAAACCACGACACAACACAATACAATAAAACTGCAACCAAAAACGCTGCGACAGCAAACACGACGTGTGATGCTATACATAATACCTACGAGATAGATATGTAAACAACTGCGCCATTTAGGACTCAACTGCGTCATCTAGGAATTTGAGAAAAAGCGTGCCCCTAAAACGCTGCCTTTCGTAATGGTGGTCGTCTAATTCGCAGCCTAACTGAAACTGATAAAATAACAGCTAAACAAGATACTAAAACCATAGACGCGATATTAAAAGATTTAAAAAGTGAGTTGAATTTAAAATATTTTAATTTTAATGTACATCAAACCAATAAAACGGCCCAAAAGGTGTACCCTAGATGACGTCATTTGTACCATTCGAGGCGACACGCAGGAAGGCATGGGGATGACAACGGCCTGGGTGTAATGGTGTAATGTAATGGTGCGATGTAAAAATCGAACGTTGATGTGTGTCCCAGGATAGAATACAACGAAATGTCTGTGAACAAAATATACCTATTCAAAGACATTAGCTATGACTCCATTCCTCCCCCCCCCCCTTGAGAGGGGGGGGATCGTAAGACCTTTTTCAGAAGAAAACCCGTTCGCCCGTGAGTATTGCGTCTGATATACCAAAGAGGTATAGAGGTTGATGTATCCTCACTCGAACATCTGACCACCAATTATTAATCAATGCGCACAACAAGCAGGTAATTCATTATATATATATAAGAAGCCAATGGAAAACATATTTGTCCTCAACGGCGATACGCCTGGGATGGGTAAGGTCACGTCGGCGTCAAGATGTCTTGCTGCCTGGTCGGTTTCATCCGAAGGTGCGTAGTTCTCGCCAGACACAGGACTTGACGTATTTCCGCCGGAAGTTTGGCTGCTGGAGTCACTTAACACGCGCCTTGGAGAGCCTCTGAAAATTACGTGCACTGGAGGGGGGACGGATTCCGCCCCCCCCTCCCTAAGATCTCGGCTCTTATTAAAGCTGGAGGCACGGAATTCGCAGGGTGGGTGGGTACGGTAGTGATCTCTATTGTGTGCAAATTTCATGACCTTAGGTCAATATCTTCAAGGCCAAATAAGGTCACATTTGTCTAAATGTTCTTGTTTTGCGTGGCTTGGCTTGTCATTGTTATGGATCGCTGTGATTGTGTTTAAATGCTCCAAAATGGGCATCAATGATGTCTTGGACATTACGAATGATGCAATACAGGTGCCAGACCCGACATTTGACCTCAGGTCACATATATAGCAGCACTTTATCAGGTAAGTTTCCTGTTCCAGTTACCGGAACCGTGCCGCCCGCCCGACTGCTCCGTCGGGCAGCTCGGCGCAATCGGCTTCGCGAAGAAAGGAGTGAAGTACATGAATACAATATGGGAACGCAATGACAAACAGTACAAATGAAAAACAGTAGTGCATTTATGGCAACATTCCAGTTGATCAAGTTTGGTTCCATTCACCTGTCATGAACTTGACCTGACTTGACCTCGGTGACCTAACATGGCCTTGAAACTATATTGCATATCAATATACATCAAACAAGTCGCTAGTGTTGCCAAGAACACTTCCCTTTTGCGGATATACGGGAAGCGCATCAGCACCGATTTTTTTGGTTCGGCGCTGGGAATTTTTTTTTACTTTACCGGCCCCTAACTTGAAATTTTTCGGCTGATTTCCATTTTCTTCCTTTAAACGACGCGGGTACGCGTCGTTTAAAGGAATGTCATTTCTAAGCAGGTACGCGGAAAATCTCGTATATCGACCAGTAAAATCCGCAGTTATGCACGAAAAACCGGAGGGGTGGGCGATTTTCGCCCCCACCCCTCCGGTGCGCGTTAACTGAACCGGCGATACCTCTTGCAATGGTAGACCTTTGGGATCCTTAAGCAACCTTCCAATGCAGTTCGTGCACAGGAAAACGTCCTTATGAATTCGACTGTCATTCACCAGTTCGACCAGTTGCTGAGATGGTGGCCTCACACCTTTAGTTACATTATATTTATGGCACTTATGCGGATCAGAACAGCAGCGCCGTACCATTGCTCCGGCCGTGCCAAATACCAGGATAAGCCAGCACCGTTTCACTTTGTTAAGAACCAGACCTCTTCACCTCGTGCCTGGCGTCGACTGAGCACACGATTCCGATTCCACGCTCACGGTTTCATGAGGGGATCCCTTATCTTATCGCTCCGCTCGAGTCAGCCCGGTCGGTTTACGGGGCGTAACTAGACCCCCCCCCCCCTCCACCTAGGCAGCGGGGATAAACGACAAGGCAGCGTAAACTAGGATCGAAGTTCACAGATAACGGTATCCCGTTTCGTACCAACTGGGATCTGCGTGGATGTCGACTGCTGAACGTCCACTGTCCTCTGAAGCCCGTGCGTACTTACCGGTGTGCATCAGGTAATGTTGCACATCTGACATTCAATCGTATCCCAGCCTGGTCTAAATGTGAGTTTAGTGTTGAAAATAAGATTAAGTGGCTTAGCAAAATTTGCCAAACACATCCGTAGCACACTACGATGTTGCACTCTTTCGAAAAACCGGAAAACAATGCTTACTGAACAGCAGGCCTATTTAAGCGGCATTTTTCGCATAAGTCAGGCAATATTTGTTACAGAAACTGGTGTTAGGCGCCTAATACACATAGTTTTTATTTTTTCATCAGAAAGATATGATGAGGCTTTCGTTCTAAGTAAATAATTATATCAATATCATTGCACTAAGGGTCACGTGGTCATATTTTCAAAATTTGTACAAAAAAAAACTGACTCCAGGAATCGAAAGACGAGCTGATTGCGATTCCAACGATATATCATTTTCATAATTTATCTCTAAATAACACTAAGATATTGGCTCTGGAAGTTTGACCTTCAGTGCGAACTCAGAAAACCGCCACAGGCAATACCTCGTGACCGCTGCTCCAATTGAGCTAAAAATCTCAGAAATCGTTTCAGGGCCTCAGATAACCCTGTATACCAAATTTCATCAAAATCTGTGACAGGAGGGTGTTAGGCCATGTTCGGGATATGGTGGACGGCACCAGGTGCTGATTTACACCTAAATAAATATTATATTTATGCCTGTTGCGTAGTCCATGAGAATGATTGTCAAAATCATTCACTTCATAGTTTTGGTACTCCCACCTTTGTGTTGCGGCTCGCGAGGTCAATCGCAGAGCTAGTCAACCGCGAAACGGATAACGGTCGGTCGAGATGCAAACAGCGACTGTTATGGGATGACGGTGGGGGGTATCATATCGGGAAGGGGTGAAATAGGAGATGAGGTATCGATGACAATGGCCGTTATCAGAAGGGCCGAAACGAGGACATTCATTCGCTCCAAGACAGGACGGAGACCATAGAGCGAAAAGGATTATTTCAACGCGCACGAGAGCACGGGAATGCCGAAAAAGGCACATCCGTAGCTTCCTTGAAGGTTTCGCTGCCCCGAAGGTTAGCCGTCTTTAAAAATGATGGAGTGGCCTTGTAATCGCTGCCTCGTTTGCTACTGCATCCATGTGCCACATTGAAGAACAGGTGCTGGGAAAGATCAGCTTACAATCATTCACCTACAAATGAGTTGTCGATGACATTCGTTCTGGGCACAGAAAGCGAAGAGATGCTACCGCGACTTACACAGGAACTAGTTTCTGTTTTAGTGCTCGTGGTTACCGACGAAGGTGAAAAATACCGCACAAGTGTGAGGGTTAGTTAGTTAGTTATATATCTGGGCTTTAGGGCCCTTCAACCAGAATTGATCATTCAGGCCCAAAGGGTGAGGTTTAATGTGCGTGGATTAGGTAGGGGATCCCGGTGGTCATCATCTCAAACCGCTACAATTATGTCTTCCATATATTGCATTTTCACTTCATCATAGCGCCACGTTTGCGGGATAATTATGCACTCCCAGAGTCTATCATCAAACGAACTTTCAAACACTGTAGTGTAGATAGAGCACAAATGCAATAGTCATGACGGCTCAGGGTGTTCGGGAAACTGGGCCATATCAAAACATTCAAGTTTCATTGACTATCAAACTTCATCATGCTCAAAGATCACAATGTCCAATGACCACAACGTACAGAAAAACGAGAAAAAACAACATGTCAAAATGTCGAGTTCATAACGTCCATCACCGACAACCTCGAAAACAGCCTTCAAAGGGAGCTTTTATAACGTTACCGGTTCATCGACGTTAAAGGACCATAAAGTCCAAAAATAGGTCTCCAATTGTTGCGTTTCATGAACTGTAAAACAACAAGCAGTGAAATTTACCTAACGAAAACTAACTTACCATAACTTTACCGAGGTACATGATTTCACCGCCAAGTGTGTTACCGGGTCCTCTGGCGGACTATTGGAGAAATGTTTTTTTACTTTATGAATATCGGGAGCAAATTAACTTTCGAGGTTATGAACGCTTCCTTTGAACGCAGATTTCGAGTTGTCGTGGTTGGACGTCATTAATTTTTAGACATTATGAACACACAGTATACAAGACATGTTGTAATATTTTGGACTTTTTGGACGTTATGAACTTTGGTGTACATGCACCTAGAACTAGATGAAGATTCACCATGAAACTGAACATCCAAACAGACTCCACAACTGCACAGTTTCCCACAAGAATCGAGCCTGTACTGCATTCAGCTGAACATGAGAAACTGAGAACTTCCCACATCGATCACACCTCTATGGACCCTAACCGGGATCAATCTGGTAATGCCTACGCAGATGAAACTGCCGACCAAATGATTTGTCACACTGATCACACTACCTGGACCTCTCTCCGTCATGGAGTACAGCATGTCGCCTCAGGAAGCCCTGGTCAACAAACAATTTGCCGCAGTGATCACACCTTTATGGCCATTGACTTGACAGCTTGCCACAAACGTCACGGCTGAACGGTTTCCATTTCAGAATGGTCTACAACGTGACGCTCCAGGGAGACCTTCCGAAGAAACGATTTACCACAGTGCCCACACTTGTAAGGTCTCTTACCGGAGTGGATACTGTAATGGGTATTAAGAGTGCTCTGGAGACTGAACAGCTTGCCACAAACGTCACACCTGAACGGATTCTCTCCAGAATGGACTACAGCGTGACGCTTCAGGCCATCCCGCTGAGCAAACGATTTACCACATTGATCACACTTGTATGGCTTCTCCACGGAATGGAGTTTGTGGTGAGCATTAAGACCACCCTGTCTAGGGAACGGCTTGCTTGCCACAAACGTTACAGCTGAAAGGTTTCTTCCCAGAATGGGCTACAGAGTGACGCTTAAGGACGCTTTGATCAACAAATGCGCTACCACACTCCTTACACTTGTATGGCCTCTCACCGGAATGAAGTCTATAATGCGTGGTCAGATTGCACTGATGCTTGAACGACTTCTCACACTGATCGCACTTGTATGGCCTCCCGCCAGAATGAAGTCTATAATGCCTGGTCAGAGTGGATTGTTGCCTGAACGACTTCTCACACTGATCGCACTTGTATGGTCTCACACCGGAATGAAGTCTATAATGCGATGCCAGATTGGACTTCTCGCTGAACGACTTCTCACATTGATCGCACTTGTATGGCCTCTCACCAGAATGAAGTCTATAATGCTTGGTCAGATTGCACTGATGCTTGAACGACTTCTCACATTGATCGCACTTGTATGGCCTGTCACCGGAATGAAGTCTATAATGCGTGATCACATTGGACTGATGCCTGAACGACTTCTCACACTGATCGCACTTGTATGGCCTCTCGCCAGAATGAAGTCTATAATGCGTGATCAGATTGGACGGTTGCCTGAACGACTTCTCACACTGATCGCACTTGTATGGCCTCTCACCGGAATGAAGTCTATAATGCCTGGTCAGAGTGGACTGTTGCCTGAACGACTTCTCACACTGGTCGCACTTGTATGGCCTCTCACCGGAATGAAGTCTATAATGCCTGGTCAGAGTGGACTGATGCCTGAACGACTTCTCACACTGATCGCACTTGTATGGCCTCTCGCCAGAATGAAGTCTATAATGCGATGTCAGATAGGACTGCTGCCTGAACGACTTCTCACACTGATCGCACTTGTATGGTCTCTCTACGGAATGAAGTCTATAATGCTTGGTCAGATGGGACGGTCCAGAGAACGATTTCCCACACACCTTACACTTGTGTGGCCTCTCGCCGGAGTGGACTACAGCGTGACTTTTCAGGTGGCTTTGACTAAGAAATGCTTTACCACATTCCTTACACTTGTAAGGTTTCTTCCCGGTATGAATCCTGTAATGAGTGGTCAGATTGGACGGTTGAGAGAACGATTTACCACACTCCTTACACTTGTATGGCCTCTCGCCGGAGTGGACTCTGTAGTGGACATTAACACTGCTTTGTTGACTGAACGACTTGCCGCAAACGTCACAACTGAACGGTTTCTCCCCAGAGTGGACTGCAGCGTGACCTTTCAGGTGGCTTTGAAGAAGAAATGCTTTACCACACTCCTTACACTTGTATGTTTTCTCCCCGGTATGAATCCTGTAATGAGTCGTCCGATTGCTCTGGTGAGAGAACGATTTCCCACACACCTTACACTTGTATGGCCTTTCGCCGGAGTGGACTACAGCGTGACTTTTCAGGTAGCGTTGACTAAGAAATGCTTTACCACACTCCTTACACTTGTATGGTTTCTTCCCGGTATGAATCCTGTAATGAGTGGTCAGATTGCCCTGGTTAGAGAACGATTTCCCACACACCTTACACTTGCATGACCTCTCGCCGGAGTGGATTCTGTAGTGAACATTAAGATCACACTGTCGGCGGAACGTCTTGCCACATACATCACATCCGTGTGGCTTTTCGACGCCGTGAGTTCGGGCGTGAACAATGAGCGAGTACTGCGAGCGAAACTCTCTCCCACACAAATCGCAGCGATTCGGCCACTTCTCCGATGTATTCCTGTTTGCCATGCTGAGAACTGGCTTTTTCACAGGAGCTGCCGAGTACTGCTGTAGGACAGCCGCCACGCTAACGCTCACAACAGCGTGTGTTGTCGCAGGTGAACTGGCCGCGCTGACGGTGCTAAGACGTCACACACAGCCACAGGAGAGCGGGGTAGTAACTGAAATCAAAACGGAAGGTGGTGATGAATTGCATCGAGGGAAGAGGAGCAGTCGCGTGGGGCAGTTTTCGGGGAAGAGGGGCAGTTTTCAATGACTCTTGGCGGTGATCCCAACAGGAACATAAATGAAGGTGACGTACCCTCCACACCCTCAAAAATGGCCATGCTGTTGGATTTAGCGAAGGGGTGATGTAGTTGTGGTGGACGTGGCGAGGGTGAGAGAGGATTAACAGAGATATTAATTTTCGGATTGCAATAGCCTTTCAATAATAGATCAGAATTTAATTTGTTTCCCTCATAACATCGATAACAGCAAACACATGGATACTGATAGTTAGCTATTACTCTTCATTACATTCTCTCCACGCGTCTTGGGCGTCATCACTTCTGACAGCGAATCCACTCAAACTCCATCTAAAAATATCTGCATCACTATCCGATCACACCTGCCCGCATCAACTCCGTGGATCATAACTAATCATCTGTTGTCTGCGGCGCGATGGTGCTGTCACTTATGAGCCAACTTATGAATTACCATTCAAGTAGGATCATATTAGAGGTGGCAAAAGCCTAACATTTTGGAGCAAGGACTGAGACTGAAGATGACTGGTGTGATGCAGACCAAGTGGGGACCAGTGAAATGAGTGGAAGCCTGGTCAAAAGGATCACCCCTTTAAAACACCATATGTAATATAGGGTGCTTTGTACATTAATATAAAGCAGTATTATATTTTTATTAAGGTGACAGGCAGTTCACAAAACATTGGAAAGCCTGGTTCACTGCCAGAACAATTCTTAAAAATAAGCCACTTCTCAAGGCATCCTTTTTCAATTGGCAGGTACTGATAGCAACATGATTACAAAAAAGGAATCTTCAAGCATATAGGTTAATACACATTACTGAGGTACAATCCTCAATCAAGGAAGCAGCACGCCTGAAACTAGGCAGGCACATAGGTACGAAGCTGTGAAGCATTTATTACTCATGAACTTGTGAAATGTTGCATCATATATTAGATAATCATACCATACCAGTTAGATACTGATATCCAAACTGTAATATTCATGAACCTTCGAACATCATGCTAAACAACTGTAAAACTAATTGATGAAGGGGAGAAGTTCTTTCCAGATCTTTTTTTTGTCTGCATTTGTCATAAAATACTTCCATTTGTACTTGTCTCCAGACTCTGGAGGATGATTACCAAATGAAACTTGATCTGCCATAAGTGGAGGGATGGGGGAGGTGAGGGGTGGATGTGGGGTACTACCTCTTCCCCCCCCTCCATAAGTCAAGACATTTCCCTCTCCCCTGGATCCATCACTGAAGAGGGACTACCATTGCCATCAATGGGTGCCAAATCCGTCCTTCTGAGTCATCCATCCATCCTCCATCATGCACCAGTAATTCTTGAGCAATGGGGAATGTAACTTGGCTGGGGGAGGGTATGGTTAGAATATTAGAGGAGATCCTCAGCATGAAAGGACCCCATTCCCTATAACAACCACATCAATTTTATACTCATGGTGCTGGTGTTGGTGCACCAGATATTTATGCAGTATGTTTGTACTTATGCTGCATACTTTTAACATAATGATGCACCAATGAATTTGGATATGGGTACTTAAGTAAGTCATATTTTTCAATGAATTTCAGTATTTCAAGCTTGTGCTGGACATTCATATTTGTGCTCACACCATCAATGTCTGTCAATATTTCAAAGGTATGGCAGCTGAGATGGAATGCAGTTTTGTTGGTTACATTCTGAGCGGAGCTAATTTTCTGATCAATGGGTCTATAGAAATGAATGGCAAGATCTGTTTCAAAAGAATCCACATTCTACATGGTTTGGCACGACGAATTTTGAATTCTTCACTATATTACTCATTTAACAGCATTCTTTCTCTTATTCATTTTTGGAAATACATGATATTATGTTTGAATATGCATGTTACTTTATCATTGAGGTGCATTGTGAAATCACATGTTATAAAACAATCACAGAACCGTGTCTAAATTACAATATTTGTGGTTGGAAACTAAAACCATTGTGAAATGCAATTTAACCACTTATGATTTGCATTTGTATCAACAATTTGTTGACAAACTGTGCAAGTGCAAAAATAATAGTGAAATTGTACTCAGGTTGCAAATTCTGTGTGATGCTTGTGTGCATCACTCATATCCAGTGTTGGAAATATGGTCCTTTTTTGGAACTTTTGTCATCCAAAGCATTATACACTCCCAAAAAAAATCGACTCCTTACATTACAAGATATATCATGAAGAGCCTTGCTTAAACAGCAATCTCAACTGGCTGTCATAATCCAATAGTATTATTGGATTGTGATGAAGTAGAGAGGGTGCAGCATGCTCCAAGGGCCTATAGCCAGGGGGAAATTAAACTTGATTTGCGCCGTGAAACCACATGGTAAAATTTGAGAAGTTTGAGGTAAATGCGTAAGTTTCCGCCCCAGGATATACAGAAGCGTAAGCTGGCAGGCAGGGCAGAGTGGCGGGATCGTCTTCACCCGCGGGTGCCGCTCAAGGCACAGCGCGGCAGCACAGCGCGACAGCTTTCACCAGATTGCCGGTGTCAGCTGTTTGATCACATGCTGTGTCGGGCGACCGTCTGTAGTCGTTTCAGATAGAAAGATTCTGGGTTTAAAATTTCTTTCCATGCAAGTATCTACAACATCTTAGTACAAACTAAAGACATATTTATCGTGATTAACCTATGCTTCTGTATATTTGTAGATAATTGTTCTATTTCAGAGCGGCCAGGATGCCTCCCGGAAAACCTGATGTCACGGCTCCGAGCTTGGTGAAGCGGGTCTGTGTGGCAGAGGGCTGCAAGGCCGAGATGAGGGGGTGCGACCTCCCCAGACACTACAGGAACAAGACCAACTTCCAGCACCGAAGTGAACTGAAGATGATGACGTCTAATGCAGCAGAGGAAAAGGCCAAGACGATGGACAGCCACACCGTCTACATGTTCAGAAACGGCCACTCTGAAACCAATCTACCCAAGTACTTCACCCACAAGCCAGCCAAGAAAGACATTCCCGAGTGGGCGAAAATCAAGGATAAAGAACCCACTGCAAAGACTGATGAGAATGAAAACACGAAGACCGCTGTCTCGGCCGCGAAAACACGAAGGCGGCCGAGAATGAAATCACTGAGGAGGAAGAAGTCATTGAAAAGAGGCCGCTGGACAATTCTGAAGAGGATGAATCGACGGGGGAGAGGTCTGCGAAGAAAGTTAAGGCGACGGGGGGTGGAGGTGGAGAATCTTCAGAGTCGAGGAGTGATGGCGAGGAAAGTGACACCGAAGAAGAAAACGTCAAAACAGAGGAGCAAACCACACGGGAAACTCTCGCCAACGTTGACACATTGGTGGATAAAATCGCCGAGAAAACCGCAGAGAAAACGTATCAAAAATTCAAGGAGGAGTCTAAAAAGGAGGTCGAGACGGAGAGAATTCCAGAATCCTGGATTGAAGGAGACGCGATGTTCCAGTGCCGGCCATGCCTGGAGTTCAGCCGATCAGCTGATGTCCCGCATAAACTGTTCAAGTTCAGGAAGGCGAATTTCGGGATGGTGGAGAAGGAAAGAAAATCTGGAGAACACAGGACATTTTGGAGGATGAAGTCAGCCATGAAGAGTCATTCTACAAGCGATCTTCACATCTGGTGTTGCTTGAGGGAAGAGTCCGAGAAGGAAAAGAAGCTTGATTTTGAGAAAGAAAACAAATAGGCTAGTCTGACTGTAATCAGGAACGTGGTTAAAGCTTTGAAGCACGGCCAGTCGTCGGTGGACTTCCTGGCAGACAACAACCTCTTCCGTCTGGATGGTGAAGGAAAGAACCGCTGCGTGGCCACCAAGAACAACAGCAGGGCCGCCTTCTTCCAGATCAGGGACATCGTCTATGAGGTGGTGGGGGCAGGGAGAAGAGGTGGTTCAGCGTGGAGGGCCCCGGGAATATCAAGGACATCGCCGTGACCCTGGATAAAGTGACTATTCAGCGAGTTTCGTACACCTGCCTCCTTACCTACTACTTCTATGACGGCGTCATCTACTGCATGCTGAACAAGTTGATGACCATGGGCGAGGACGACTACGACTCGGAGAGGTCGGCGAGGGCCGTGGTGGAGGGGCTGACGGAGACACTTGGCATCTCCAAGTCGAGATTCGCTGACTTACTGCGGCATTTCAGCTACGACGGCGTTTACGCCAACAAGGAGGAGAGGGTGGCGGGCGGCGGCTCCTTAAACCTGACCAAGTTCGTGGCGGCGGAGCTGGGACTGGAGGAGGGGGACATCACAGGGACGTGGGATGTAGCTCACCAACTGCAGTTGATCTGGAACAAGTCCATCAAGAGTCACCCCAAGATTGAGAACATGATCAAGCTCTACTTCGACGCCATGGGGAACTTCAGCCTCGGCAAGGCCTCCACTGTCTTCATGAACAGGGCCAGGGAGCTGGGTAACCTAGTCCTCACTCCTAAAAAGCAGCAGACGACAAGGTTCTTGCGGAGCCTAGTCAGGGGGCTTCGCTCGGCGATGCAGAACCTTGCCACCATGATCGCCATATTTGCAGAGGAATATCAGGAAGCTGCTCTGGAGGGGAGGAACGACAAAGCTAAGGAGTACAAGAAGAAGATGGAGGATTTGAGGAGCTCCAAGAACTTCCTCTTCATCCTCGGCCTGCTGCAGCTCCTTGAGGTATATGCAGAAGTCTCCCTAGACGCCCAACACATGAAGTTCTTCCCTACACAGGTCTGGTCCTCGATCAAGAAGGCGCAAGAGAAAGTGGAGAGTCTGTCCAAGGAGTGGATCTGGAGCAGCGACAAGATGAAGTTCAGTGTGATGGAGGAACCCAGGACAATTGTGGAGACTCTGCTGTCGAGTTCGAGGTTCGAGCCGAAGCTTCTGGAGAAGAATGTGACAAGGAAAGGTCAGGAACTGAGAGAGGCGGGTTTGCTGGAAGAAGACGAGAAAGTGTCAAGTCTCTTTGAGGATGATGAACAGGTCAAAGCCCTGGCCGGTGAAGCTTACATGAAGGAGATAGATGATGTCGAGATCAAGTCTGTGGAAAAGGAGCTCTCGAAGCTGGCAGAAACGATTTCAAAGGACTGGAAAATGAGACAGAGGCAGTCAAAGCTTGAAGAAGCTGCTTCTGAGGTTCTGGGTCACGAACCATCTGATGACAACCTCGAAGATGATGATGACTCCAACACTGAGATGATGACAACGTTAACCAAGTTGATCGATGAACTGCCGCAGTACCAGAAGGACAAGTTCGACCCAGTGGAGATTCTTCCTGGTCTCCTCAGCTACAAGCAGTTCACTAGAGATCTCCAAGGTTCCCCGAAAATGACAACTACTCCGCCTGGTACAGAAAGTTCGTGAAGCCAGATAATTCCAAGGAGTGCAACACCAAGTTCTCCGAGCTGTTCGAGAACCTGCAGGTCAGGAGCTCCAGCGAGGCCATAGCCGAGACTGTCGGCTCCATCATGTCCAACCACGTGGGGAAGGGCCGCTACCTCAACCCCCACAACTTCAGCAAGGAGATGTGCTTAGAGTACAATCTAGGCCCCCAGGTGAGCTAGACAACCTGTTTAATTCCATATAATTTGAAATAACATTGATTTATTCGATCTCGACACCTGTTTAATTCCATAGAATTTGAAATAACGTTGATTTATTCGATCTCGACAATCGAAAAAATGACAAAGTCCAAGAGTAAACTGACACATAGCCAAATTCATGGGTGGCCAGATAAAAGAATCACCCTGTATGTTCCAGCACATGCTCGAGGGTCTGTGTGAGCAAGTCTACAACATCAGACAGAAGGAGTGCATCCACAAGAGAGACGGCCAGGGGAGGTTGGTGACGGAGAGAAGCGGCATGAGGCTGGTGGACCGTGACGTCGGAGCCGCGATCAGGACCTTCAGGAAGAACCAGATGAAGTCTTCCAAGTTTCCCCTGGACTTCTGGGTGTGAATTCTATATTTCAGCTAGACAAATCGATGTAACTGCAATGTCAAGGAATAAATAGCAAAAGAGATGTACGAGTAGATAGATAGAGTACGATAGATATTTACTTAATATTTACGAAATCGCGTAAAATTCCAGGGTTTTCTTAGGTTGCGTAAGTTTTCCAGTATGGTGCACAGCGGAAAATCCATGATGGCCTCAAAGCCCACATGTAAGAATTCGTGCCCGGCCCAAGTATTATTTTCCCCTGCCTATAGCATATGGTAATCAATCGCTGATAATGAAAAACCCTTCCAGTTTTCGTGCTCTTCATGTTGTCTAGCCATGTTATGTCCTTGCCACAGCAACTTGGCAACATCATTGAGGATAATGCACATTTGTTATGTCAGGTGATTATGAGAGCTGCAGTAACATTCCAAGAGGATGCAGAAGTGGAACAGAAAATTAGATGCAAGCAAGACTGGACAAGTGCCAGCTTGCTAGCATGTGCAACAGATGACAGCAGATGCTTAAGAATCACTCTACAATCTGCATACAACATTAATACCAATGTATTTGTTCGATGAAATGGTGCAGGTGGTATGTAATTGTCTGAAACAGGTGAATTAATAAACAGCCATGCCTTCATGTGTACATTATTCATTTGTGAAAATACTGGAACCAGTAGTGTTCGGAAGAATGCAAGGCTAGACAGAACTAGAGAACTAGAGAAGTCCCTACACAACTTGCAAAACAAAAAATCAATCACATCCCCAAAATATTTGTGGACATATATTATGATTTGTCATGGCATAGGAATGTTCAGGAAGCTGCAGGGACAAAAAAAAGCCAAATAATGGAGTTGATTCGGGTATGAGGTGGGGTGCACTGAACAATTTCATGACACATTTTGTTAGAGCACAACAATGCTTGTGAGTTACTGTATGGGTGCACTGAAGGGGACCAATCCCTTATTCTTGAAAAATATATTGTCTTACAAAAATGAAAGCTTTATTTCCAATACAAAACAAAACAAGGCGAAAGGTTCGTCCATCCCAATCCAACACATTAAGACCACACTAATGATAATACTATTTCTAGGTCATGGATGTTCATTCATGAAAATTATTGGGGAGGGGGAATACATGAGACAATTGGCAGGGTGAAATAGATTGGGGCACACTACATAGGGTCCCATGTTAAAAGTTGAAGTCACATGGGAAGCAAGGCAAACATTGAGGGTGCACTTGTCCCCCCCCCAGTATATAAAGCAACGCTGTCCTAGGTTGTGCCACTGGATGCATGAGCACCAACAGAGGGATACAGATGTGCACCACTGCAAAATATAAGGAATCACAATTTTACTATGGCTACACATACTTGTCAACATTAAGCTGGTTGTGCATACATCTAGGTAGCTATATTTCTGCTTTGATACTGAAGTTTATACCAACAAGAATAATTAAATTTCATGAAACCTTAATTGGGCCTCAGTTCCTACGTCGCCCGATACTACACGAGATCAAGTAGTAGTCTCACTACCTGGTCCTTGAATTATCCGACTATATACACATAGCTCGTTCCACCAAGGTAGGATGCCTACAACGAGCCTCTTTCGTCTCTTTCCATCCAGTGGGCAACTCGGTGCATACAAGAAAAATTCCTCGCCAAGTGAAGGAACCTCTATTCTGGGCTCGCCTAATGAAGGGAAACCACCATTCCCAGACTGGCCAGACCCTGGATTCGATGGATTCGCGGCTCTCCAGCTCCCACTCCGGTCGGAGCTTTTTAAACTATGACCAAGAAAGGCTATAAATAATGCATTCCTTTTTGTTTCCTTGAACATTGAGATGTTCTACATAACTTGACATGAACAAAACTAATCGTTTTGTATCCTGGACCAATCTAAAGTAATATAACAAAAAGAAGTAATAGAACAAAAAGATATCAGATGGATTTTATGCATGAAAATGACCTAAATGGTACCAAAACGTTCTTCAAATCTGGTTACATTTTGCAGTCAAATGGACCACCATTTAACCAGAAATTTAAGCGTCTTTCCATTTCATGACCTGCATTGTTTGAGTACACGACAAATTGGTGGCAATAATAGTGTTTATGGCACTCCGACAAATAATTTATCCCACTCCGGGAAAATGGAAATTTACCCATCATGTTCTTACACACTGCGAAATGAGGGATGGTTAAGAGCCACTTACTGGTCTTTCGTAAACTCCAGCTGACTGTGGGGAGGCTGCTGATTGGCTTAGTGGTTTGAACTCAGCCAATTGGATGAAATCTTTGTTGCCAAAGGTAAATGATTGGTTGGTTGGTTCTTGGTTTTACGACACTTCGACCATTGAGTCATACAGCGTCGCCAATCTCTCACGCGATTAGCCACGGGTGAAGAGTAGCGACAGGTGAGACTCGAACCCACGATCTCTCGATTGTGAGGCGGGCAACTTACCCCTAAACTACTCGTCCCCGCCAAAGGTAAATGAGCAGCTTGTCTCGATTGCAATGCTTTTGTGACAATGTAGCACAAGTCGCTGCCAGCCCTGACAGTCGTCCTGAAGGATAAGGCCAGCCAAGGCAAGGGCCAAGGTACGAAGCCGGGTAGGAAACCATTGTTATTTTTCTGTTTTCGTTCTCCTCAGGTGTGCGTCTCGAGAAAAGAGTAGGTGCTGTGGGAATAGTAATTGGTAGGTGCTGCTTTATTATCTTCTGTGACTCCTATTATCTGGCATACCCCTTGTAGGAATTGTTCTTCTGCCGATGCTATTGCGGCGAATATGGCTAATTGCTATTAATGCTGGCTTTAAAGTCATAAAGTCATAAAGTATTAAGGCTTAATAAGAGCCACAGGGGCCCATCTGGGTTAAGCCTATCTAGAAAAGGTACTAGAATGTACATACTCCCACCCCAATCAATCCCTTATCCCAAGTTCCTAGGAAGCTATATATCCCAGCCCATCTAACACCACTCACTTGCTACCGCCTAACACCCTCAATAATCACAAGCTCCTCCCATCACACCCATCGTGCCACCATAGACAACCTCATCAGCATCACATCCCGAAGGAAGGTGCCGAATCCACTGCAAGGCACATCCCACAGAAATTCATAAAGCGTTCAGACTTAATAAGAGACTCACTTGCTATTGCATAATACACTCAACAATTACAAACTCCTCCCATCATACCCATTGTGCTACCATAGACAATCTCATCAGTATCACATCCCGAAGGAAGGTGCTGAATCCACTGCTAGGTACACCCTATATAAAGTTATAAAGCGTTTAGACTTAATAAGAGCTCACTTGCTATTTCATAACATAGTCAACAATTACAAACCCCTCCCAACCCCCCCCCCCCCCTTTCAAAAAACCCCCCCAAAAAAAAAAAAAAAAAAACCTTTTTTTTTAAAAATGTTGTCTATGCCGTTTTTAAAGATGTTCAGTGTGTTGCTACTGACAATGGTTCCTGGCAGCTGGTTCCAGTGTTCTACTACCCTGTTGGTAAAGAAAGACTGTCTTAACCTTGTCCTGCTGTGATTAACTTTAATTTTGAATTGATGACCTCTAATTGCATCATTTCTGTTAAATTCAAACATTTCCCTGAGATATCCCTGTTCCTGACCATGAACAAATTTAAAAACCTCGATGAGATCTCCTCTCAGCCTTCTATATCTAAGTGAAAACATGTTCAATTTCTTCAGTCTTTCCTCATATTCCAGGTTGCCTATACCATTAACCATTTTTGTTGCCCTCTTTTGTACTCTCTCTAAAAGCCAACAATCTTTCTCATAACTAGGGGACCAAGCTTGAACACAGTATTCCAAATGTGGCCTGACATATGCACAGTAAAGCTTCCTGATGACCTCCTTACTTTTGTATGACACATTCCTCTGTATTGCCCCAAGCATTCTTAGTGCCTTCTTCCTGGCTTCTTTGGTCTGTTCTGATGCCCCCAATTTTGTGTTCAAAATAACACCTAAGTCCTTCTCCTGCTGAGTCACAGATAGTACTTGGCCACCCATCAAGTATGGAGCCTTCATATGCTGCCTACCTACATGCATGACTTTGCACTTATCAAAATTAAACTTCATTTGCCATTTTTCGGACCACTTCACTAGCTCGTCTAAGTCTTTTGCAGAAAACCTGCTCATTTTGCCCTGTTATTGCCCTAAAGATCTTCAAATCATCCGCAAATTTCAAAACCTTACTGCTTAGGCCACATTCAATGCTATTCCATATATAATGAACAATAGTGGCCCAGTACCGACCCTGGGGACTCCACTAAGAACATTTTGCCATGATGACTTTGTACCATTTGCATCACTCTCTGCTTCTATCTGAAAGCCACAACTCTATCCATTTTAGATGCTACCTGCAATACCATGGACCTGAAGCTGCATCATTAACCGTTTATGGGGTACCTTGTCAAGGCCTTACTAAAGTCAAGATATGCTACATCAACCTGATTTCTGATCAAATTGTTCTGTAGCAAAATTCAAAAGTCCAAGAGATTTGTGAGGCACGATCGCCCTTTTCTAAACCCATGTTGAGTATCTTGAATCAATTTGTTTCCTTCCAGAAAACTAACTATTCTATCCTTGATAATTGATTAGTACCTTGCAGACTAGGATTGAGGCTTACTGGCCTATAGTTTTCAACTTTCCTCTTTCTCCTTTCTTGAAAATAGGAACTACATTTGCCCTTTTCCAATCTGTTGGAATTTCATTTTGCGAAACTGATCTACAAAATATTATACTAAGTGGAATTGCCACTTCCTTTACAGCTTCCCGCAATACCCTAGCATAAATTCCATCGGGTCCTGCTGCCTTGTTTGTCTTTATTTTTCTGATATAATTGAAAACAATATCACTATCAATGAAATCAACATCTGTATCTGATCACCTGTCACTGAACTGTGGTTCACGGTTGGCAGATTAGTCACATCCTCCACTGTAAACACTGATTTAAACTGCTTGCTCGCTCCTCAACCATCTCACTATCCTCACTCATATAGTCCCATTTACATCCAGTGGACCAATTGTGCTTGAAACTTCACTTAGCTTGTAGAAACTAAAGAACTTTTTACTGTCCCCATTACAGTTCCTAGCCAAATCCAATTTTTTGCTCGCTTTGCTGCTCTGATTTTCTGCTTCACAGCGTCTCTAGATTTTTGATACGACCTTAGATTTACGATATTTGAAGCCTCCTTAAATACTCTAAATGCACCTTTCTTAGCCTTAATTGCTTTCATCACATCTGTTAAGCCTGCTGGCTTTCCTACCCTTCTTTGCGCCTTTGCTTTTGGGGACATGTCTAATCTGAATTTCCTCAGTAGATTTGAACTTTTCCCACATTTCACAGGCATTTAAATCAAAATTTTTCTTCCCATTTTATGGCACTTAAAGCCTCTCTCTGCAGGCAAGTTTGCCCTGTTAAAATTTGGAATCTTTGCCAAATTATCCTTGATTGTCCCTGATACCTGTGCCTTGAATCTCACTATGTTATGGTCACTTCTTCCCAAGTTTCTCCTACAGTAATCTTGACTAAATCACTTAAATCTGAGAAGACAAGGTCCAAGAATGAGCCCTGCCTGTTGGTTCCATTACAAACTGGTGTAAGAACAAGTCCTCTTCAGGCATTTCCTAAACAGTTTACATGTGGGAGCCAACACCAACATTTTCATATCCTTTTAGATTAAAGTCACCAAGAATAAGGCATTTCCTCTGAAAGTTTCTACTGATTTCTCACAAATCACCTTATCAAGCTCCAGTTGCTGGAATGTGGCAAGGTTCCTGATCGATACAAGCTCCTATCCTCAGTTTATTGTTGTTGCCTTTTCCCACAGCAACATCAGCCAAATGGACTCCACAGACACATTTTTCACCCCATCTACTACTTTTTGAGAACTGTATAAGCTATTCACATAGAGCATTACACCACCCCCTTTCACTGCTGGACCCTATTGCATGAACATATTGTATCCCTGGATCTCATAGTCCTGCAAGTTATCCCCAAAATATCCCTCACTGACCCATGCCTCAGTAATGCAAACAAAATCTGGTTTCTCCTCAGCAACATAACACTTGAACTCATCAAATTTGGATCGAATGCTCTGAGCATTAAGCATCATACACTTAACAAAGTTCCATGACCATCTTTGGCTTTTTTATGTTGAGTAGCTCTATTATCTCTGATGAGCCACCACTCTCCCCCTTGATCTACTGCTACCCCTATTTGCTGACTGTAGGTTCTTTGCCTATGCTGTCACTATTCATATCCCTGAGATGGCATGCCATTCTTCCTCCACCCCATTATCTAGTTTCCTGAAGGACATTTTGTATCTTTGCTGGCTTTCGATGGGTAACAGTTGGAGCATGCTAAGCACAGGTGGAAATCTGTACACTTTGTTGTTGCCAATGCGACATAATGATTTCCAAATTTAACATAATGCCTATGGTGGAGCATGGAATGGATTCAAATTTCCTATTGGAAACATTTTTTTAAAGTTTATACATTATTTTTTAATCCAACCATGCCAAGGGCATTCTTCATCAGCACAGGGTTCAGGACTAATCATTTTCCATAAGGGATATTGAGGTTTTGTGGTTCCTGATGTGAAAGGCATAATTCTTGTTCATCATCACTTTGTTTCTATTTGTAAATTTGCAGTTTAGGGTAATTTTGGGTGATTGAAATTCCTTTTTCCAATGCCATGTTTATAAATGTGGTTTACATGGTGTGACCACTCACTTCCACTGTAATTGCATACTTTCCAGTTGGCAGGCAAAACAACACCAAGAAATGGGCTTGGAGTTGGGTAATAGTGTAAAAAATTAATTTGCAAAAGAAAAAAAGTGGCATAATCTATGCTAACCTTCAATGCAAAAAGAACAATTCTCTTAAAAAATGCGAAATTTTCAACCAGTATTTTTCTTTAAAAACATAACTTTGCTTTGGGCAACTGGTTGTTCTATTTAGTTAGTGATTTTGGCATTAGGGCACATTGATCATGTTGATCAATGTCAAATAAACTTACATGATTTTTCTCAAAAGCAGGTAATGTTATAATAGGTTGGGTTTTTGTTAATTCAGAAAATTTAAGAAAATACATTGTTTGAGGTTTTTAATTTCTTCTTCTCCAAGGGGAAGTAGGCTAGGTTAGTAAGGTTATGCTGGATTTTAAGACTATTTATAAATACAAAATGTATACTCTTACTTAACTTAAATGCCATAACTTTTTGGTATTATCAAAACCGATGCAGAAATAAGAAATAGTGATCTCTTCAACAGTATGCATGCAGACAGTTGTCAGGTCCCCTCACCATACAGACAGTTGTCAGGTCCCCTCACCATACAGACAGTTGTCAGATCCCCTCACCATACAGACAGTTGTCAGGTCCCCTCGCCATACAGACAGTTGTCAGATCCCCTCACTCCATCTTGTTACTGAGCCACCATGAACAGGGAGCAAAAAGCCACTGCAAAATGGTCTGATATTGATATCAATATTAAAACTGGGTATTATTGCAGTTTAAGGTTGCCACAAAACAAGTTTTAACCCCCATGAAGCATGCAGAGGGGTAAGGTTAGGTTGACCAACCCTAATTTAATTAGGCTTGGTTAAGTTTTTGTTGAAAGCTACAAATCTTTTCAAAAATATATTTAAAAAAACAAAGCATTTCTTTCCTCTTCAAGTTTAGTTCCAGCTAGGTTAGGCAATTTTTTTTGCAGGAAAATACATTTTTGGAATTGTTGCATTTGTGTAAAAAATACAATGTTTATGAATGTGATTCTGAAGATGCAACCACTTGTTTGCAGTGCTCATGATTACCTCCCTGTAAATCATAGTGATCACTTCTAAAATGTGCCATCCATGCCACAGTGCTGTTCCTTGTGCCATCATTTATCCATCCCTCACCTGGTGCTTCTCAGACCTGATTAAAGTAAAATGCAATACTCCACACAGTTGATTCAACCCTTCCTCACTTCAAAAATGCATGGTTTTTGCCTCACCACATATATCAAGCACACTTTTTACAAGGCATGCAATCAACAAGTAACTTGGCCACAAGATGGTGCTAGTTTGTAAAGATGATGTCATGGTCTAGATCATGGGTTTAACTTGTTCCATTAAAATATTACTTTATATTAGTTCAAGTTAGATAATATTTTAGTAGGTTAGGCTGGGGATTTGATTAGGATATTTGATTAGGTTAGGTTCAGGTGGGTTATGTTAGGTTTTCCTATTTAACCGTCATATTGGCTAAATTTGTGATTACCGATGATTAACCACCATAAATACAGATCACATTAGTTTAGATTAGTTAAAATTTAATTAGGTTAGTTGGTTGGTTATTTGGACTTAAGGGCGCATCGACTGCGTTGGTCATACAGCGCCCACCATACGGTCATACAGCATCATACAGTCATACAACCCGATTAGGTTAGGTACAGTTAGGTTAGCTTAGGCTTTCCTATTCAATTACTGTATCATTTAAATTACTCGGCCCTGTATACAAATGTAACTTTCTGGCCAAAAATGGCAGCTCTATGTCCATCTGCCATTCTATGTTGATGTGTAGGTACACACTGTTTGTGGGCAATATCTGAGGAAGAAAGGCATAAACCAAGCATTTGTAATGTGAAGAGGTGTTTAATCAACTGCATGGAGTGTTTAATTTACCCCAAATCACATCTGGGAAATGCCAGAATCAAGTTCATACTGTAGTATTCTGAAACATTACAGTATGAGAACCAGAAAACCTGAGCTTGTTGAGTTGCACAATCTCAACAACTGGCCTATGATGTCATTGTTGAACTTGAAAAGTAAGCATGAGCACCAAACAAGGAGTGGTTGCATCTTCCAGACCACACACATAAACATGGTATTCCAAAAACAAAATCAAAAAGTTCCAAAAACAACTTTTACTTCAAATTCACAAGTTAGGTTAGGTTAGGTAGTTAAGGTGAAATTTGTGGGAAAAAATGTTTGGAAACTTTTCATCTCAGAATTAATTTGTCTTCTTGGGTGGAAGGCTATGCTAGGCTGGGTCAGATAATGCTACATTTTTCCTCTTTCTGTTACTTTTTATCCTAGGTATATTACCTACCAAGCTCCATGCACTTTTTTGGATATTATTGCGTCTCCCAGTTAAAAAGTATGAATTTGCAAAGGAATTGAGTGGTCGATCATGCAAAGCACATTCATAAGCATTGCGTTTCGAAAAGGGATTCCGTGAACGAAGAAAATACACTAACCTACAAATTTACCGAAAACTGCTATGCGCCTATAGACAATGGTCTACTATAATCCGTACCTGGTATTTCAGACGTGATAAAGGAGAAATTCAATGAATCTTGCAATCGCTTAAACTCCCTTTCACGTCGTAAACCTAAAGTTACTGGTTTAATTCCACATTCATTGCGGCACAGACTTACAACAGCGCTTGTGGCCGGGGAAATTACCGATCCCCACGAAGGGTGTGGCAGCGCGGTCGCATCGGGCTTGAAGGTTTCCCTTCACCTTTGGTTTACATACAATGGGAGACAACGCGCGAAAGCTTCCAGACGCAGCCGCCAGGGCGGCGACACATGCGAGTAGGACGTGAATTGCCCGCCGCATTAGCTGTGTCCAATGCTTTCGCTTGTGAAGAACGGGAGATCGGAAAGGAAGAAGTTTCCTAAGATTAATCACTTGGTGTTGGTGAGTTCGGAGCTGAGTTCCGAGTTTCGCATATAGGTAATTTCTGTGTCTGGGTAGAGCCAGTGGCCTACCGAAGGAGGGGCAAAGGGAACAGTGCCTTTTGTCCCACAATCCCTGAGAGACTGTTGGGCTCCCAAGAATATCGCCGGAATTCTGAAAAATTGCGCCGGACTGTTTAAAAATCCCGTTGAGCGCCCAACGATCGCATCGGAGCCCATGAAAAAGAATAACATGGGACACCAAGAAGTCGCGCAGAGACCCCTGAAAATAACTGGGCCCCAAAAATTGCAACGAGGCCCCTGAAAATTACATTGTGGCCCCAAAAATCGCTTCATGGCTCCCAAAAATGACCCTGGGGTTGCCAAGAAGTGGGACCGGGGTGCCTGGAAATACCATTGGGGCTCCAAAAAGTCGCGCCGGGCCCCGTTAAAACCACGCTTGGGACCAAGAAGTCGTGCGGTGGTCATCGAGAATGACGCTGGGGGACCAAAAAAGACTGGCCGGGCCCCTAAAAATCACGCTGGGGGCTCAAAAGATCGAGCCGGGGGACCCTGAAAATCGCGCTGGGCCCTCACAAAGTCGCACCGGGGCACCTGCAAATCACGATGGGAGGCTGAAAAGTTCGCGCCGGGATCCCTGAATCACGCTGGGTCCCCTAAAAAGAAGTCATGCGATGGCCCTTGAAAATCACGATGGTAGCCCCAAAGAGACGGACCGGGCCCCTGAAAATCACGCTAGAGGCTTAAAAGGTCGGGGCATGTCCATGTGCCATGCCCCAGCCTTTTGCATGATGGGTGGGCGTGGCACCCTTGGCTCCTGGATCTGCCGCGAATGAGACCTGTATATTATGTGATATGATCTGAATTGTGTGCCTGATGTCCTCAGCGGTTGATGTGATGTTTCGTACATAATACACGATATCGTTTACGGTTTATCTCTTATTCCATTCTATCATGTATGCCGCATATATTTTTGGCTTACCATCTGCCTTGTTTTTGTCATGGGCTGATGCAAATGTGGAAAAGGAATATTAAGTGTCCGGAAGCAACGCATAACAATTTACAAATTATTGGGTGTAATTTCCCAACACAATTATCAAATTATATATTTGAAACTACCATCACTGTGCATGTAGTGTGAACTTTCCAGACTTAGTTTCGGCCAGGGGATCTCAACATTGCGCACACGGACAGGTCAGAGGCGGATCCAGAAATTTCCATGGCGACACTCGTCTGGGGGGGGGGGGTGATATTTCCTCGGAGGACCACCGCTGCGAAAGTCCCTGGAGGTGCGCATTTTCCTGAATGTCTGTTGAGAGGAGGTATGTGTGCACTCGACCATACTGAAAAGGACACCGTTTACCCTCAAGAGGGCGCATTTACCCTCAGAGCAGCGTCTTCGGCTAAAAATTGAGCGAGGGAGGTCGTTGCACTCTAGTATTCCGGTCAGATGGGCGCCATCTTTCCATGGGGGGCATACCCCCAGTGCTCTCATGTATCCGCCCCTGGGGTAGTTGCACTCTTAAGGTATATACAACAATGCCCCTGGTAGCTGCCTAGCATAGGTATAGGTTTCTAAAAAATATTAGGAGGGCCCGATACATGAAGGCAATGGTCAGGCCCAAATGGATTGGAGAGGGGGGATACCACCTTAACGTCCAATATTAGAAGTTGAAATTATTGGGAGGGCACATCCAACACGGGGAGGGGCAGCAAGTGCCCTTCCAGGCACTGCTCCGACCGTAAGGCATTCAAACACAGTACATGAGGAAGATCGTCGGCATTCGGTAAGCAAACAATAGCATATTTCATGTTTGTCTAGAAATGCTCATCATGCCACATCTCAGCAACACAATCAGACTTTTCTAAATGCACCGCACATGGATACCTACACGGGAGTGCTTAGTTCGTTTGAAGGAGGCTTCTCTGGAATCTTTCATAATCCATGCCTTTTCTCTGATTTCTCGACCGGGAACTTATCCCCACCTGCTCCGCTGGATGTAGGGACACAGCCATCCCATAAAATGGTTACCGACAGCCACATAAAATAGTCACAGGGACACACCCATCCCATAAATTGGTTACCGACATATTACGCGCGAACTGTTAAAAACCAGCCTCAACAACCCTTCAACACACACTCCAAGCAGTAGAGGTCCGCAGCCTGCTGCCTTTCGTGTCACACTCGCCTGAACTGCCATCTGGTGGCAGAAACTGCGCGATGTCTCCCATTCTACCGATATTCTCTACGCTATCTTGCAAGTTTTACGCAATACATAGTACTTTGAGGCACACCGATTGGAAAACCTATTATGCAGCTTCAGAAAATTGTTTCTTAAATGACCCAGTAACAGTCTTCCTACCTAATAATGTGCCATTTCCAGCAGGCTGACCAACAAGAGCGTCCAACATCGAGGGATATCTCTTGATATTGGTAGGCTCCCTCCACCATCCATTTTACGGTCAAGTTGTCACCATTCAAGAGCGGACTAAAGGACAGTCAGGAGGAGGGGGGCTAAGGGCGCCATAGCTTCTCGTCCTCAGTGGTAGGAGAGTTTCTGAAAGGGAACCACATAAGACCATCTGAAATGACCTGACTGCATCCCTAGACCACAACAGGAGGCACACTGATGTCATACGAGGTCCCATAGCCACCACAGGGAACCCATAGCGTCACAGGAGGCAGGGGCGGATCCAGGAATTGTCGTCTGGAGGAGGGGATACATGTCTGGATTCGCACCACCGCGAAAGTACCTCGCCAGGATAAAGGAGGATACTCACGAGGCGTAGCAAGAGGTCCCTAATTTGGGAGAGAAGGCCACTGAAATATGAGAGGAAGCATCAAGCCATGGCAGATGCCTCACACAGGATGAGTGAGGGGACCACCTAAGACGAGAGAGGAGGACCATGGCATATGGAGGAGGATATGACACACGAGGTGACATCGAAATCTGGTAAGGAGGTTACAAGAAATAAGACGAGGCCCCCTAAGACGCAAGAGGAGGCCAATATTTTGCAAGAGGAGGCTCCCGTACGCAAGAGAATACCCTAAGAGGGGTAATTGTAAAGTCAGATCAGATCCCCAGGTGACGGGGCACGGACATGGCGAGAAGGCTCAAGATAATAAATATTCCTACCTTAATGTGAAGAGACTAATACACTGCAGGCAGCCCGACAGTAATTGCGAACTGTCTGCCATCCACCAATATGTCAAGAAGTGTTAGCGATGAGCCATATATCTTGCGACACGAATTTTACTTACGCCACGAAAATATGCCCGAACGATTAGGAAAGTCGAATTTCTCCACGAATGCAAAACAGAACGAGTACTACCTCGACCGGCTCCAACCCACCTCAACTCGGAAAACCATCCACTCTAGCTGCCAGAGCATACGTCATATCATATATTTGAAGAACAGGAGCATAGTTATAGAAACTTGCTTGAGTCACGCCAATCTCCCATAGCACATAGAAGAGTTTGTTGGCTGTGGAATCATGCAAGGACAGAAAACGACTGAGAGAAAAGCTGGAGCGCCTGTGTTCCCATTGCACCTGGAAGCAGGCAGGTAGCCAGGGCTTAATTACAAACCTTTCTAGTCACATCATGACCAGCACAGATACTGGGGCTCTGTTATTGGGTCTGACATTTGACATAGGAGGAGCCAATAGAAGCTACATGGATTTCATAATTGCTAATCAAAGAATGAGTGATAGCGACATTGACAAAGGATTCAAACAAGAACGAATTACACGTCTCACAGCCATGGCCAAGTCACAACACCCTGCAGTACCGACAAGATATGTCAATGCGCTGAAGAAGGTGAGCAATGACATACTGACAACTAGTATGCTGGTTGACACGTCCACCTATCAAAACCAGATTTCCATGAAACTGGTAACGCGAATCGGACATATTCCATAAACAGGCGAGAAGTCTGCTACGTCGTTCAGAAAAAAAAGTTAGATCATCTAGAAGTCAAGCCAAAGTACCGTCCATGAGAGGTATGCCAAACATCCACAAGATGTACCTATGCGCCCTATAACGTCTGGGATAGGCAGCGCCCCACATAGTCTGGTAAAATGTCTCGCGAAGCCGCTATCAGGGGCACTGGGCAAGATAAGTTAGGCACATCTTGAACAATTCAGCTGACCTACAAAGACAGTTTCAGATTGACTGGTACAAAAAAAGGAGTTTAGATGTCATGTCGTTATTTACGGGCATCCCTGTAGACGGCGCAATATCTGCCATGAAACAAAAACACCGCCCCGGTAACGATTTGGTTAGAACGCTGGCCTGCACTAGTCTCCCCTGTCCTGGCAACACAGGGTTCGAGTCGCTTCGCGCGCTCGCATTTAGCCCCCGACTGGGAGTCAGTTGACAGCTGGCCCAATAATGCCTGGGACGAGCTACCGGGCGACGATGTCGGTGCATTGACGGCAAGTTAAACTTTCGGTACAAATTCTGCCGTTGAACTGGAATTCATGGATCGGGCGGTGGGACCAAGGTTCACGCAACAAGCTCTGCTTAGCAATAGGACCCTGTTTCATAAAGCCACCCGCAGCAAGAACTCGGATTAACATTAACATATTTTTTTTAACACTTTAAATGATCGAAGAAAAAAACACCTTTGTCTAAGGAAGACTTCACAACACTGGTGAAGCTGTGCATGGATTTCGGGCGTTTCAAATTTAATAACAACGAATTTGGACAGGTCAATGGTCTTGCAATGAGCTCACCCTTGAGCGCGGTCCTAGCAAACTTATACATGGAAGAATAAGAAAAAACACTACTACAACGCTATCATAGGTAGCGACTCGACATGGATGCGGTATGTCGACGATGTAATCGCAGTTGTGCCAGAATTTACCAGCCCGATGCAAGTCCTTTCAAACATAAATGCCGCCCATCAAGCTATGCAATTCACCAAAGAAGATGAGGACAACGGAAAACT